>CM046540.1:5733733-5771233 GCA_024713555.1 Spirodela polyrhiza
AGCCACCCATGACCGGTCAGTGGTCCACTACCACTTAATAGTCATCAGTCAACATACGGTCATCTATCAACAAGTCGGTGAACGGTCAACAATCACTTATGTGGCCCAAGACTTCTTTAGTGACCTCTTTTCATAGTCGACACTCTAACATCTTGTGCTTATGTTACTTGCTCTTTTAATATATTCATCTTGTGATTGCTGTCGAGTAATCTTTTCATTGAGTGAAAGCCACTTTCTCATTGAGTGATCACTTGTGATTTTGCCATAGCTGGTATTTTATTACATTTTAGGCACTCTATGGTTGGCGTTTTGCCTATATCGCCTTACCTTGCCAAAGGTCTTGAATGATGATTTATTTTTGAGTGGCTTATGACTTTTGGATCATCTCCTTAAATTATGACATATTTCTCAGAATTTAAAAATTAATATTTTCTAGTTTTATAAATTTTAAAAATTGGGCAATTTATCATACAATAATTAAGTCATGTCACTATCAGTTAATAGTCATCAGTCAACATACGGTGAACCATCAATAACTTGCTGAACAGTTGACAATAGGTCAATGGTCAACGATCACTTATGTGGCTGAGGGCTTTTCTAGTGATCTCTTTTCACAACCAATACTCTACCATCTTGTGCATGTACTACTTGCTCTTTTAATATATTTATCTTGTGATTGCTGCCGAGTGATCTTCTCATTGAGTGAAAGCCACTTTCTCATTGAGTGATCACTTGTGATTTTGTCATAGCTGCTATTTTATTACATTTTGGGCACTCTATGGTTGGCATTTTGCCTATATCGCCTTACCTTGCCAAAGGTCTTGAATGAGGATTTATTTTTGAGTGGCTTATGACTTTTGGATCATCTCCTTAAATTATGACATATTTCTCAGAATTCAAAAATTAATATTTTCTAGTTTTATAAATTTTAAAAATTGGGCAATTTATCATACAATAATTAAGTCATGTCATTGTCCCTAGTCTACACTAGCGTTAGAATCAAGGCTCCCCCAACCATCTATGACCTGGTCAGCAGTCCACTAATAGTTAATAGTCATCAGTCAACATACGGTCAACCATCAACAACTTACTGAACAGTTGACAATAGGTCAATGGTCAATGATCACTTATGTGGCTGAGGGCTTCTCTAGTGATCTCTTTCCACAACCAATATCTTAACATCTTGTGCATGTACTACTTGGTCTTTTGATATATTCATCTTGTGATTGCTGCCGAGTGATCTTCTCATTGAGTGATAGCCACTTTCTCATCGAGTCACTTGTGATTTTGCCATAGCTACTATTTTATTATGTTTTGAGCACCCTATGGTTGGTGTTTCGCCTATATATCCTTATCCTTGCCTAGGGTCTTGAATGAGGATTTATTTTTGAGTGGCTTATGACTTTTGGATCATCTCCTTAAATTATGACATATTTCTCAGAATTCAAAAATTAATATTTTCTTGTTTTATAAATTTAAAAATTGGGCAATTTATCATACAATAATTAAGTCATGTCACTATCCCTAGTCTACACTAGCGTTAGAACCAAGGCTCCCCCAACCATCTATGACCCGGTCAGCAGTCCACTAATAGTTAATAGTCATCAGTCAACATACGGTCAACCATCAACAACTTGCTGAACAGTTGACAATAGGTCAATGGTCAATGATCACTTATGTGGCTGAGGGCTTCTCTAGTGATCTCTTTCCACAACCAATACGTTAACATCTTGTGCATGTATTACTTGCTCTTTTAATATATTTATCTTGTGATTGCTGCCGAGTGATCTTCTCATTGAGTGATAGCCACATTTTCATCGAGTCACTTACTTGTGATTTTGCCATAGCTACTATTTTATTATGTTTTGAGCACCCTATAGTTGGCGTTTCGCCTATATATCCCTATCCTTGCCTAGGGTCTTGAATGAGGATGTTTTTTGAGTGGCTTATGACTTTTGGATCATCTCCTTTTTGAATTCCAATATACTTCTTAGAATCTAAAAATTGATATTTTCTAATTTTATAAATTTTAAAATTTGTGCAATTTAGTATACAATGATTAAGTCACGTCATTACCCCTAGTTTGCATTGGCATCTGAGCCAAGGCTCCCCCAACCATCTATGACCCGGTCAACAGTCCACTAATAGTTAATAGTCATCAGTCAACATACGGTCAACCATCAACAACTTGCTGAACAGTTGACAATAGGTCAATGGTCAATGATCACTTATGTGGCTGAGGGCTTCTCTAGTGACCTCTTTCCACAACCAATACCTTAACATCTTGTGCATGTACTACTTGGTCTTTTAATATATTCATCTTGTGATTGTTGCCAAGTGATATTCTCAGTGAGTGATAGCCACTTTCTCATCGAGTGATCACTTGTGATTTTGCCACAGCTGCTATTTTATTACATTTCGAGCACCCTACGGTTGGCGTTTCACCTTTATCGGCCCTATCCTTGCCTAGGGTCTCGAATGAGGATGTTTTCTTAGTGGCTTACGACTTTTGGATCATCTCCTTCTCGAGTTCTTCCAACTCCGCCTATGATTTCTGTTTCCGTTTGTTACATTGTTCCATATCTCAACTATCATCCCCATCAGCGGGAGGAGAGGAGCAGCCAGACGTGACAAAGGGGGGGGGTCGCCTGCCCTGGTCAGGGTCCCATGAACCCTAAACATTAGATCAACTCCAGCGCCGTTTGATCTCATCCCAACGAAGATTTTGTTCTTACTCTTAAGCTGTCATACAGGAAGGGGAAGATTCGACATCCCATCCTGCCGAGCAGGGAGCAACATGGCGGGAAAGCAAGCCAGTCTGAAGGCGTTGGTCTTCGCCGCTCTCTTCCCCACCCTCATCGCTCTCTCCGCCGCCGGAGATACCCTCGTTCCTGGCGACCGCTTGGACGACGGCAGTTTCCTAGTCTCCTCCGATGGGACCTTCAAGCTGGGATTCTTCTCGCCGGGGAAGTCGAATTTCAGGTACCTGGGTATCTGGTACAACCAGATCTCCGTCCCGACGGTGGTCTGGGTGGCCAACCGTGATAGGCCCCTGCCGGATAACACGGGCGTCCTCTCCATCTCCATCAACGGCAGCCTCTCCCTCTCCGATTCAAAGGGGGTGGTCTACTGGTCGACGCCGTCGACGAAACTTGCCGGGCCATTTGCCAAGCTTCTGGACGACGCCAACTTCGTCGTGTTCGCCGGCGGCGAAGGTGGATACGTCTGGGAGAGTTTTGATCACCCCACGGATACCCTCCTCCCCGGAATGAAGTTGTGGGTCGACCGCAGGACTGGGTTGACCAGAAACTTAACTTCATGGAAGTCCGACGATGACCCTGGCATGGGGAACTACACCACCTTCTTGGATCCTAATGGAGACCCGCAGATCTTCGGAGTGGCGGGTTCCAAGCTTGAATGGAGGTCTGGGCCGTGGGTAGGAGGAAGATTCAGCACCGTCCCCGAGATGAGGAACTACCCCCAGTTCAACTTTTCTTTCGTCTCAAACGCCAACGAAACCTACTACCAGTACAGCACCCCGAATAAGTCCATCCTGTCAAGGCTTGTGGCGCAGCCGAACGGTCGGTTGGAACGGCTAATCTGTCGAGAGGGAGAGGGAAAGTGGAACGTCTTTTGGTTCAGTCCCAGGGACTTCTGCGACGACTTTGGCTACTGCGGAATGTTCGGTGTCTGCGACACCAGCAACTCTCTGGTGTGTAATTGCCTCCAAGGTTTCGAACCCAGCTCGCCGGAGAACTGGAATCTAAGGGACGGGAAAGACGGTTGCAGGCGGAGGACGGCGATGGACTGCCAAAATGGAACCGACGGGTTCGTCTTGGTGGCTAATGTGAAGCTTCCCGACACCTCGTTGGCGTTGGTTGACGAGAAGATGGGAACGGAGGAGTGCAGAGAGGCGTGCCTGAGGAATTGCTCCTGCACGGCCTACGCCTCCAAGGAGATCATTGACGGTGGCAGGAGAGGTTGCATAATGTGGATTGGCGTGTTGACGGACCTCCGGGTCTACGCTGATGGCGGGGATGACCTGTTTGTCCGTCTCGCACGCGCCGATCTAGGTACGACCAGCGAAACCCACCTTCAGCGTGCGTTGACCTCATTTTACAGGGTTTCAAAAGTTTGATCTGATGGGGAGGCGGCCCAAATTTCGGCGAGTTTCCTACGATTATCAGCAAGGAGGAACGGAAATCGATGCTCGATGTTTTTTTAACTAGTTCGCATAGGGCATCGAGGTAAGGAGGTCGGCTCTCTTTGCAGATTTGTCGCCGAGTAAGGCGAACAGAAGATGGGTAGTAGCGGCGGTGTCGGCGACGGTTGCGGTCCTGCTGGGGATACTCCTTGCGTTGGCCGGCGGTTTTGTAAGGCGGCGGAGGAATACTAATAATTCTGGTTAGAGAACACTTTTCTCAGCAACCGCGCTCTCTCTCAGTTTCTCTGTCCTTCCACCTGTCGTTCACTATCTTCCTGTGTGCATCTCTCTCTTGCGTGAGTGTGGAGATCTCTCTCTCTCCCCCCCACTCTGTCGTCACTGATGGATAATCCTTCCCCCGAACCATTTTACAGTGGTGCTCGGAAACAGCCCCAGCGTGAAGATTCAGACATGGGACGAGAAGATGACTAGGTCGAGGGAGCTGGATCTCCCCTTGTTCGACCTCGCCGCCATTGCCGCCGCCACCGATCAGTTCTCCACCGAGAATCTGCTCGGCGAGGGCGGCTTCGGGCCCGTTTACATGGTCAACAACTCGCCTTTCGATTAATTATTCCTTCGTTGAACTTCAAGATTCGATCTTCTAATTTTGGAATTTTGGTGCGGCAGGGGCGGCTGGAAGGGAAGCAGGAAGTGGCGGTGAAGAGACTGGCGACGAGCTCCTCTCAGGGCGCGGAACAGTTCATGAACGAGGTGAGGCTGATAGCGAAGCTCCAGCACCGGAACCTCGTCCGGCTCCTCGGGTGCTGCATCGACGGCGAGGAGAGGATGCTTGTCTACGAATACATGTCCAACGGAAGCCTAGATTCCTTCGTTTTCGGTCAGTTTCTCTCCCTCCACTTCCTTCTCTCTCGCACTCTCTCCTCTAAACCCCGCTCCCCCGTTCTCCCACCCTCTACTTACGTCTTGATATCTTGTCATGTTATCTATATATTTTCTTATCCCTCCTTTCTTCGTCCTCTTGCCCCCCTTCTCTGTACAAATTGACCTCTGCCTCGCAATCTATCTATTCATCTCCACATCTCTCTTCCACTCTCTTTCTCTCTTTCTTTCCTCTGGTTCAGCATCTCTCTCGTTTTCTCCAGGTCAAGCTATCTGGTGCCCTCTCTTTCACTCTCTCTCTCTCTCTCTCTCTCTCTCTCTCTCTCTCTTTCTTTATATCTGATGGGAGTTTTGTATCGTGGTAGACAAGACCAAGGCGGCCCAGTTGGACTGGGCGACGCGGTGGCGAATAATAACAGGGGTTGCGCGGGGATTGCTCTACCTCCACCAGGACTCGCGATTCAGGATCATCCACCGGGATCTCAAGGCCGGCAACGTCCTCCTCGATCACGACATGAACCCCAAGATCTCCGATTTCGGCATGGCCCGGATTGTCGCCGGGGACGAGACCGAGGGGATAACTAGAAGGGTCGTCGGGACCTAGTTAGTCTCCTCTCTACGTCCTCCCCTCTCTCTCTCCTTCTCTCCCCTTCTTTCCATACCATTCCTCGATCTCTTCATCTTCTAAGTGCTCTGTAGTGCAATATTCTTTCTTCTTCTCTTTCTCCTTCGTTTCCTGCGCTTTGCTTTTCGATGTTCAATGATCAACCGTTCCAGCAGCTTCTCAGTACATGTTGCCGGAGGGATCCCTCCATCGTTTTGCTGCAGTGGGTACATGTCGCCGGAGTACGCCATGGACGGGAGCTTCTCAGTAAAGTCTGACGTCTACAGTTTCGGGGTCCTCGTGCTCGAGATCATCAGCGGCAGGAAAAACCGGGGCATCTTTCACTCCGATCCCAAGCTCAACCTCCTGGGCTATGTAAGTAGCGAGAGAGAGAGAGAGAGAGAGAGAGAGAGAGAGAGAGAGAGAGAGAGAGAGAGAGAGAGAGAGAGAGGAGAATGACAGACAGAGAGAGAATCAATTGCCCACCCATGGAGTACCTTATCGTTATGTTTCAATCTCACTATTTGTGGGTGTTCTGCGCAGGCATGGAGTCTTTGGAACGAGGGCAAAGGGCTGGAACTGTTGGATCCCTCCGTGGGGTACCCCTTCCCCATGGCGGAGGTTCTCAAGTGCATAAAGATCGGCCTCCTCTGCGTGCAGGACCGGCTGGATGACCGGCCAGAGATGGCGTCGGTGGTTCTCATGCTCGGGGGCGACGATTCGGTCCTACCGCACCCCAAGCGGCCGGAGTTCGTAGTGGTGAGGGAGCGCGCCGATGGTTCCTCGACGTCGAGCAACGGGCTCACGGTCTCCGCCATTCACGGTCGCTAAGCTGTCAATGCCGAAGAAATTTTTGGTAGTCAGATCAGGGTTTCCATTTTAGGCGTAGTCGGGAAATGAAATGGGGGGGATTGATCCTGTAATTTTCTTTTATTACTCAAATCAGCGAAGTTTTAAAATTGTGGACGGAACACCCAATAAAACGAATGTAACCAGCAACTAGCAAAGAATTGGTTGGCTACAAGTTGTTTTAAATGTGAATACAAGACGTCTTAGTTGATGAGTTCATAAGGAACAAGAAGGTAGAGTCAGTGACTGCAAAGCTGGTGCAACGATATTTGCCGCAACCGAATCATAACCAAACGGTGTTGGTTTCCTAAAAGGCAAGCTAATGTACCAAGAAGGGGGAGCTAAATTGTTAGTCTAATAAATTTTAGCGTTTTGATTATCTTTTAATTATTTCGGTAAATTTGAGTAGTTCCAGGTGAACAGAATTTGTGGGCAGGTCAATAGGAAGTCCTATGGGTTAGAATTTTCTTTTGATGGGTCAACGTATGTAGCACTAAACTTATAGTCACACTAGGATTTATACTGGTTTAATATTTGTTATTGTACGTTTATTTTTAAGTGTTCAAAACCTTAGGTCCTATTATTATATCTTGAGAGTACACACTTACCAGACCAGGATGCCCTTCCTTGAATGATTGATGTCGCCCAAGACACAAGTTGAAGTCCTAACTTCGAAGTTGGGCCCAAGTATTCTAAATTTGGGCTATGAAGTGAAAAGTACTAAAAAAGTAGCCCACATATGTCACTAGTGGGCTAGAGGGCCGAAAAGTAATATTTACTTTCTACTTTATGTCCTTTCAGTTTTAAAAGGCACTTTATGCCTCTTTCCTTCTAGAAGGGACTTTAATGTGGTTCAGTCTATACTCAAGATATGCTCAGGATATTAAACTGTCAAAGTTTGTACCTAAGATCTACTCAGTATATTTACATGTCAGAGCTTGCTTCAGGTCATTTCAGAGTTAGTCAGAGTATTTCCAAAGGATCTATCAAAGATCTCAATCTGTCATAGTTTGCTTTAAGTCATTTCAATATTAGTCAAACTCTGTCCCTAGAATCTGTTAAGATCTTTCTTTTGTGAGCACCCCCACCCCCTTTCTAGGCCTATATAAAGGCCCCCATTGTAACTTGAGGGACTTACTTTTGAGTTGAATCAGTTTTCTCCCCTGTGAAAACCTTTTCCTTTTGCTTGTAGATTTAGGCACCCCCTTGTGGACTCAAGGGTTGAAGACTCTGAATTTGTGGATTCAGATGTTAGTTTCTTCTCTAAGATTGGAGCTTTGTGGATTCAAGCCCATATCTTGTTTATCTTCCGCGTCACTGTTGTGTCAATAATATATTTGTAGGGTCTATATCCCTATAGTAGATACTAAGACACTAGCTTACTTATCAACACTCACTTGAGTGACTTCACACATAAGATAAATTTCGAGATTTAAACTCATTTTTGTAGGTTTGGAACATCGGTTTTCTTGTGAATAATGACACATAACAGTAAGAAGGACCATGCACTAATAATTTCTTACTTAGATGATAAATGGGGCAAATTTCTTTGATATTGACATTCTATTTTAGAAAACTCTTTTGATGGTGTTTTTAAGGATTGATATCTAGATTGTTGGAATTCAAATGAAAGGCATATTGCCATTGAAGAATCTTTTGGGTCAAATCCTATGTTGACGTACTAGTGGACTGTGTGGTCAAATTAAAAGGCTTAAGCCGACAACTTGATCAAATTTTGACCAGGTCAACAATACAAAGGTGTCAATCTATGATCTTTTGACCTGTTATTGATGCTTTGATGCGTCTAGCAACAATGTTCTCGTCATATGCACTTGCTACGTCTTTGTTAGCTTGTTTAGAGGTACTTTAGCCACATGTTAGATTCTTTTCTAGATAAGATTTGATTGTTTCAAGTGGTCTTTCCACATGTTACATACACTTGGCAGAGGTTGGATGTCCACTCATTAGTTGTCATGTGTCATTTTGATTGGTCATGTTGTGCCATATGCCTCATTAGAGTATGATATCTGCCTTATGCCATGTCGATAGAAGGTACCACATGTCATCAAAATTCAGTCAAATTCGAACCTAATGTTTCATAAACTGTTTGAGTACTATTTTATTATTTATTTAAATAAAATTTATAGAACAAAGAAAATGAATAGTAAGATTCACCAAATTTTAATTTTAGTTATTCCTCTGAATTTAGTTAATAAAAGTGATACTAGTGTTGGTTAGGAAGATATCCTAAATTAAGTGTGTCCTTACTTTCTTGAATTATGCTATCAATTGAAAAACTATTTTGTAGTCTGTTGTGATTTTATTAACAACAAAGACCTAATACATTGTGGTAGAGAAAGTTTTTGGGGCTTGGAGATTCAGTTGACAATCTGAGTCAATTGAAGAAAAGAACTCCAATGTACTATGATATTCAAAGTTTGTCAAATGTATTATGAGAAGATGAAACACATCAATCTCAAATATTACTTTATTTATGATATTAGTTTACAGGGTATAGTTGTTGAAGAAAGGGTTCACACAATAAGTAACCTAAAAATTTCTATAGATATCGATAGTTTTGAAAATAATATACAAAGTAATACTTTCATTTGATAAAATCTATCGAATTGTTGAATTCAACATCATTAGATTACCATGCCATAAATCCTATTTAGGTATGTGCAATTATTACTTTTAATTTATATTCAATTAAACTCAGTAAGATGCGTAACAATATATTTAATCATATGTAAAAAATAGTGGGTAGAAAATCAAATTAATCCTTTAATTTATCTTATGAGTTTGGCATCATGAAAATAATATATATTAATTGTCCAAAATGTGCCAGCTAGGACATTTGTTGAAACAACTTGATACAAGTGAGGGGGGATCAAGACTACCTATTTGTGGAACGGCAGGAATGAGATAGATTGATATTTGTGGACGGTGTCGCCTCCGTCACCGTCCGCCGTTGCCTATGCCTCTGACGCCGCTCCCGCAGTCGCCGGAGCCGTGCCGTCACCTGCCGCTGCCGGCTGCATCGCATTCCCCGCCCATTCCCCGCCGCTTCTGCCGCCTTCGGTGCCCTTCGGCCATCGGCAGCCGCCACCGCCGGTGCCCCTCCGCCGTCTGCCGCCGCAACAGTCATAACCACCCCGTCGGTTCCGCTGCCGTCGGGCGGGTATTTCCCAAATTTCCCGTCAGGCGGTTTGCGCGGCCTCATATGGCCCAGCTCAGGCCGGCTCAAGCCCCGTGGCCTGAACCGGTTCGAGCCGCGGCTGTCGTGGTTCCCTCCTCTGGTCCGCACCGCCGTCCGCGCCAAGGCTCCGCCAGCCACCCATGACCCGGTCAGCAGTCCACTACCGGTCAAGAGTCATCAGTTAACATATGGTCAACCATCAACAGCCCGGTGAGCGGTCTACATTGGGTCAACGGTCAACGATCACTTATGTGGCCAAGAGCTTCTGTAATAACCTATTTCCACAGCCAATACTCTGACATCTTGTACTTATACGACCTGCTCATTTAAATATATTCATCTTGTGATTGTTGTCGAATGATCTTCTCGTTGAGTGATCACCTGTGATTTTGCCACAGCTGCTATTTTATTACATTTCGAGCACCCTACGGTTGGCGTTTCACCTTTATCGGCCCTATCCTTGCCTAGGGTCTTGAATGAGGATGTTTTCTTAGTGGCTTACGACTTTTGGATCATCTCCTTCAGGAGTTCTTCTAACTCCGCATATGATTTCTGTTTCCGTTTGTTACGTTGTTCCATATCTCAACTATCATCCCCATCAGCGGGAGGAGAGGAGCAGCCAGACGTGACAAAGGGGGGGGGGTCGCCTGCCCTGGTCAGGGTCCCATGAACCCTAAACATTAGATCAACTCCAGCGCCGTTTGATCTCATCCCAACGAAGATTTTGTTCTTACTCTTAAGCTGTCATACAGGAAGGGGAAGATTCGACATCCCATCCTGCCGAGCAGGGAGCAACATGGCGGGAAAGCAAGCCAGTCTGAAGGCGTTGGTCTTCGCCGCTCTCTTCCCCACCCTCATCGCTCTCTCCGCCGCCGGAGATACCCTCGTTCCTGGCGACCGCTTGGACGACGGCAGTTTCCTAGTCTCCTCCGATGGGACCTTCAAGCTGGGATTCTTCTCGCCGGGGAAGTCGAATTTCAGGTACCTGGGTATCTGGTACAACCAGATCTCCGTCCCGACGGTGGTCTGGGTGGCCAACCGTGATAGGCCCCTGCCGGATAACACGGGCGTCCTCTCCATCTCCATCAACGGCAGCCTCTCCCTCTCCGATTCAAAGGGGGTGGTCTACTGGTCGACGCCGTCGACGAGACTTCCGGGCCATTTGCCAAGCTTCTGGACGACGCCAACTTCGTCGTGTTCGCCGGCGGCGAAGGTGGATACGTCTGGGAGAGTTTTGATCACCCCACGGATACCCTCCTCCCCGGAATGAAGTTGTGGGTCGACCGCAGAACTGGGTTGACCAGAAACTTCACTTCATGGAAGTCTGCCGATGACCCTGGCATGGGGAACTATACCTTCTTCTTGGATCCTAATGGAGACCCGCAGATCTTCGGAGTAGCGGGTTCCAAGCGGGAATGGAGGTCTGGGCCGTGGGTAGGAGGAAGATTCAGCGGCATTCCAGATATGAGTAGCTACAACATGTTCAACCTCTCCTTCGCCTCAAACGCCGACGAAGCCAGTTATCAATTCAGAAACCGGAATAAGTCCATCCTGTCAAGGTTAGTGGCGCAGCCCAATGGTCGGTTGGAACGGCTGGTCTGGATAGAGAGCCAGGGCAAGTGGAACCTCTTCTGGTTCGGGCCCACTGACCGCTGCGACGACTTTGGCCACTGTGGCATGTTCGGTGTCTGCGACGCCAGCGACTCTCCGGTGTGTAATTGCCTCCAAGGTTTCGAACCCAGGTCGCCGGAGAACTGGAACCTGAGAGACGGGAAGGACGGTTGCAGGCGGATAACGCCGGTGGACTGCCAAAATGGAACCGACGGGTTCGTCTTGGTGGCTAACACGAAGCTTCCCGACACCTCGGTGGCGGTGGTTGACGAGAAGATGGGAAAGGAGGAGTGCAGAGAGGCGTGCGTGAGGAATTGCTCCTGCACGGCCTACGCCACTACAGAGATCATCGATGGCGGCAAGAGTCGCTGCATAATGTGGATTGGCGTGTTGACGGACCTCCGGGTCTACGCCGATGGCGGGGAGGACCTGTTTGTCCGTCTCGCACGCGCCGATCTAGGTACGACCAGCGAAACCCCCCTTCAGGGTGTGTTGAACTCATTTTCCAGGGTTTAGAGCCTGCGGTTCTGACCACTGGTACACCAGAAAATTGGTCTGATGCGGACGCGGCCAAAATCTCGGCGAGTTTCCTACGATTATCAGCGAGGGGAAACGGAAATCGGCGCTCGCTGTTTTCTTAACTAATTCGCATAGAGCATCGAGGTAAGGAGGTCGACTCTCTTTGCAGATTTGTTGCCGAGTAAGGAGAACAGAAGATGGGTAGTAGCGGCGGTGTCGGCGATGGTTGCGGTCCTGCTGGGGATACTCCTTGCGTTGGCCGGCGGTTTTGTAAGGCGGCGGAGGAATACTGATAAGTCGGGTTAGAGAACACTTTTCTCAGCAACCGCGCTCTCTCTCAGTTTCTCTGTCCTTCCACCTGTCGTTCACTATCTTCCTGTGTGCATCTCTCTCTTGCGTGAGTGTGGGTCTCTCTCTCTTCCCCCCACTCTCTCGTCATTGATGGATAATCCTTGCCCCGAACCATTTTACAGTGGTGCTCGGAAACAGCCCCAGCGTGAAGATTCAGACCTGGGACGAGAAGATGACTAGGTCGAGGGAGCTGGATCTCCCATTGTTCGACCTCGCCTCCATTGCCACCGCCACCGATCAGTTCTCCACCGAGAATCTGCTCGGCGAGGGCGGCTTCGGGCCCGTTTACATGGTCAACAACTCGCCTCTTCTATTGATCAATCCCTCGTTGAACTTCAAGATTCGATCTTCTAATTTTGGAATTTTGGTGCGGCAGGGGCGGCTGGAAGGGAAGCAGGAAGTGGCGGTGAAGAGACTGGCGAAAAGCTCCCTGCAGGGAGCAGAGCAGTTCATGAACGAGGTGAGGCTGATAGCGAAGCTCCAGCACCGGAACCTCGTCCGGCTCCTCGGGTGCTGCATCGACGGCGAGGAGAGGATGCTTGTCTACGAATACATGTCCAACGGAAGCCTAGCTTCCTTCGTTTTCGGTCAGTTTCTCTCCCTCCACTTCCTTCTCTCTCGCCCTCTCTCCTCTAAACCCCCCTCCCCTGTTCTCCCACCCTCTACTTATGTCTTGATATCTTGTCTTGTTATCTATATATTTTCTTATCCCTCCTTCCTTCGTCCTCTTGCCCCCCTTCTCTGTACAAATTGACCTCTGCCTCGCAATCTACCTATTCATCTTCACATCTCTCTTCCACCCTCTTTCTCTCTCTCTCTTTCCTCTGGTTCAGCATCTCTCTCGTTTTCTTTAGGTCAAGCTATCTGGTACCCTCTCTCTCTCCCTCTCTCTCTCTCTCTCTCTCTCTCTCTCTCTCTCTCTCTCTCTCTCTCTCTCTCTCTCTCTCTCTCGCTATCTGATGGGAGTTCTGTATCGTGGCAGACAAGACCAAGGCGGCCCAGTTGGACTGGGCGACGCGGTGGCGAATAATAACAGGGGTTGCGCGGGGGTTGCTCTACCTCCACCAGGACTCGCGATTCAGGATCATCCACCGGGATCTCAAGGCCAGCAACGTCCTCCTCGATCACGACATGAACCCCAAGATCTCCGATTTCGGCATGGCCCGGATTGTCGCCGGGGAGGAGACCGAGGGGATCACTAGAAGGGTCGTCGGAACCTAGTTAGTCTCCTCTCTACGTCCTCCTCTCTCTCTCTCTCTCTCTCTCTCTCTCTCTGTTTTTCTCTGTCTCCCCCTCCCCCCTTCTTTCCATGTCATTCCTCCATCTCTTCCTCTTCTATGTCCACTGTATCAAAACATTCCTTCTCCGTCTCTCTCTCTCCGTTCCTGCGCTTTGCTTTTCGATAATCAATGGTCAACTCCAGTACATGTCCCCAGAGTAACCCCTCCATCGCTTTGCTGCAGTGGGTACATGTCGCCGGAGTACGCCATGGACGGGAGCTTCTCGGTAAAGTCTGACGTCTACAGTTTTGGTGTCCTCGTGCTCGAGATCATCAGCGGCAGGAGAAACAGGGGCATCTTTCACTCCGATCCCAAGCACAACCTCCTGGGTTATGTAAGTAGAGAAAGAGATAGAGATAGATAGATAGAGAGAGATGAGATAGATAGAAGAGAGAGAGAGAGAGAGAGAGAGAGAGAGAGAGAGAGAATCAATCGCCCATCCATGGATGAGGTTAACGTTATGTTTCAATCTCACTAATGTGGGTGTTCTCCGCAGGCATGGAGTCTTTGGAAGGAGGGCAAAGGGCTGGAGCTGGTGGACTCCTCGCTGGGGTACCCCTTCCCCATGGCGGAGGTTCTCAAGTGCATAAAGATCGGCCTACTTTGCGTGCAGGACCGGCTGGATGACCGGCCAGAGATGGCGTCGGTGATTCTCATGCTCGGTGGGGACCATTCGTTGCTACCGCACCCCAGGAAGCCGGAGTTCGTAGTGGTGAGGGATCGCGCCGCGGGTTCCTTGAAGTCGAGAAAGGGGCTCACCTTCACCATCAACGACGTCACCGTCTCCGCCATTCACGGCCGCTAGGCTTCCAATGCCGAAGAAATTTATGGGTAGTCAGATCAGGGCTTGCATTCTAGGCGTAACGAGAAATGAAATGGAGGGATTGATCCTGTAATTTTTTTATTTACTACTCAATTAAGTGAAGTTTTAAAATTGTGAACGAAACACCCAATAAAACGGATTTTACCAGCGACTAGTAAAAATTGGTTGGCTACAAGTTGTTTTAAATGTGAATACAAGCTGTCTCATTTGACGAGTTCATAAAAAACTAGAAAGTAGAGTTGATGACCGCAAAGTTCATGCCACAATATTTTCCACTACCGAATCATAGCCAAATGGTGTTGGTTTCTTACAAGGCTAGCTAATATACCAAGAAGGGGGAACTAAACTGGTAGTCTAATAAATTATAGTGTTGATTATCTTTTAACTATTTCGTTAAATTTTAGTAGTTATGGGTGAATGCAATTTTGGGGTGAGCCAACACAAAGTCCTAAAGTTAGGATGCTATTTTGGTGGGTCAATGTGCTTGACTCTAAACTTACAGTCACACTAGGATTTATACTGGTTCAACCTTCCATTATTGTACATCTATTTTTAAGGGTTCAATTCTTTAGTTTTACTATTATATCTTGAGAGTAGAGTTTATGTTTACCAGATTAGCATGCCGTCGAATGATATATTTGTAGGGCCTATATCTCTACTGTAGATACTAAGACACAAGCTTACTTATAAGCACTCAATTGAGTGACTTCACATATAAGATAAAATTTAGAATTTAAAATAATTTTTGTATGTTTGGAACATGAGTTTTCTTGCATATAATGATGCATAGTGCACTAAGCACCATGCAATAATAATTTCTTGCTGCCTTTAGATGATATTTGGGGAAATTTCTTTGATATTAACGTTATTTTTGAAAACTTGATGGTATTTTTAAAGATAAATATCTAGACTGTTGGAATTCAAATAAGTGGAATACTGCTAGTGAAAAATCTTTTAGGTCAAATCCTATGTTGAAGTATTGCTGGCATGTGTGAATCTATTGATCTTTTGACATGTTATTGTTCTTTTGAGAGATCGAGGTACAATGTTCTCATGATATGCACTTACCATGTGTTTGTTGGCTTATTCAAAGGTACTTTAGCCACATATTAGCTTTGATGAGTAAGATTGGAGGTATCATTAGGCCTCAATCTACTCATCAAAAATATGTATATAATCGCTATTAAATGATAATTCACAAAATAAATGTAAAAATGAAGAGTCAAGTTGTTTCCTCAAGGAATTATGATGAAGATTTAATTTATTTGATTTAAGATGATAAGGATAAATATTGGAACACAAAGAAAAGAAGTTTGGAGATTAGAAAAGAAGATGATGGATAATGTGAATAGAGAGATAGAGTCAAATGAAATGAACAAACCAAATTAATCTAAATCCTATCTATAACATCTAAATCATAAGCTTTTTTGAAGCCAACCTAATAATTATCATGTCTGCATCCTTATTTTTGCTAAAAGGAGGGGATCACTATGAGCCACAGGATGGAATCTTATTTAGGGCAAAGAACTTGATGATCAAGGTGTTGAGATCTGGTATCCAATACACATTTGAAGTAGTGGAAAGGAATCCAAGGGAACCCAAAGAAAAAATATATAATATGAAAGTAATAGATGATGATCACATCACCTTGTATAAAATCGAATCTACAAGTTGTGCACGTGCCCAACCTCTAGTGGTATCTATACAGTTCCCTAGACAAATCTCATCTCCTTGAAAGTGATCAAAAAGATCAATCCTCTTTGATCTTTGAATCATTACCTTACATATGAAGTTAAGGGAGAGAGAAAAGAGGGGTGGCTTTAAGGTGGAGGTCACCTGGGCCCTTTAAACCCTACCCCTTGAGGACTATGTATAATGAGTGATATTTTTCACAAAAACTCAACTCATTTATATGTTTATTCCATCACCAAAGAACCTTATGTATGTGAACTTCTAGGCCCAAATACACTTATAGTTAATGGGCCAATAAGCCCAATAACTTATTATTGTGGCTTATCTAATTAATTAACTTGATATCTCATATGAATTCATTAATCACAAATTAATTTAACCTAATCAATTGGTCAAGATGCTAACACATTAGGCACCAAGCTACACCACATATCTTAGAAAGTAATGAGGTAATGTTACCCACACATGGAACTTGTTTGTTAGTAGTTATCATATATGTATAATCCATCATATACACGACACTCATAAAATGACTTAGAGGATATGGTGAACTATCAAATCCTAATCGATCATCTTAGTCCACTCATTCATGATATTTCCTTTTGCCTTGGCTAAAGACTTAAATGCACCATTTCTAGAGTTTGTCTCCTATTAGTACTAAATGTAGACGATTGACCATAATCACATTCATGCATATCTTATTGTATTCTAGTCTTGATGGTTTGAAGTCTCATGATTAAAGACTTGTAAGTCAAAGTCAAAAAATAATTGTCCATCCACAAGATGTCTTTGGCATCTTAAGTCTAAGAATCACTTATATAACTATGACATGAATAAACCTAGTTGACAATTAGGTATAGTACCATCTATAGATTCATATGGATTAGTTTAGTAAATTCTTTCTCCAAAGAGTACCTAATACCTGTCCTTTGTCTCTACACAAATGATTACAAGATCAACTATCCTCATCATATGATGTGTAAGCATTATAATTCTAAATAAATATCTAATACCTTACTTGAATATCCTATAAATAAGAATATTTAAAATGTGTCTTACATAGATTAGTAATTACTATAATATGATATCATCATAATTTACTTATCATTGGACATATCTTTAGACTTTATTAATGAATATAAAATTTATAATAAAATGAATGAGATGTGCATAATGTGATTGGCTTGTAGACTAGTTATTACTAACATAACAAATGAACTCAGCTCTCAAGCATGAGATGAGGAGCTTGGGACCCTTCAAACCCTTTTGGAATGGTTTTTGAAGTCTCACTCATTCAAAAGTTAATCATAAAATTCTCAATTACATATTTAAGTAAGATGACTATCCTCTCTCCTTCCCTCTCTTTGAGGCACTAGAGAGTAGGTTAAGAGATCCAATGACTCTCACCCTTTAACCTAAAAATTAACTATTAAACATTCATACCTCTAATGATAAATCTTAGCCATTGGATGGAGATTAGATTTCTAATCTCTTAATCTCCTCCGTTAGGTCTCTTGTCTGCCTTATGTGCCTCTCTTTAAGTTTTAATATCTATTGTTGAATGAGTGCGCCTATTTAAGTGAAAATAAATGATTGATCTTCTTTCACTTATGGATGCCTTCTTTAAGTGATAATGGGCCAAAGATTCACGACACCTTTTATGCTCATAGCCCATTTTTTAGTTACAAAAATGTCCTCTAATATTTGGTGGCCTATTGAGACAAACTCAACACAAAACATTAGACTATAAAGTTGATTGTCAACCTTGTTACATGATATAAATTAAATATTCTAAGGCATAAATCCACATAAATTGAGAAGAAATGCACCAAAGGTATATAAATATCTATTCATTCTAATATCATTATAATATCATGATTATGTGTATATTCATATCCTAAATCAGTCACATCTGATATAATATTTTATATTTAAATATGGCTAATTATGCAATATCACAACTATTTGTGAGATTATTCTTTAGATAAGATTTGATTATTTCAAATGGTATTTCCACATGTTGTATACACAAACCTTGGCACAAGTAAGATATCTATTGATTGGTTGTGATAACTTTTGAAAGTTACATGCTAATCTATTATCAAATTTGGAGGAATAATGCATATTTTATCATTAGTTCACAAGTTATTATATTAATATAGTTGATGTGTCACTTAAATGAATTTATCTAAATTTTGATTTAAAATAAGATTTATAAATAAAAAGAAAACTTAATGTGTCATTTTATTATAAAATAATGTGGTTAATGTATAAATATTATTTAATTCATGTTGATTCTAGGTTTATTATGTTGTGCTTAATTTTTTAATTTTATATATATTATATTTTGAATTCAATAATAATATAAAAATAGATTAATGAGCTCACTATTTTGTAGGCCTAAGACTTCACCCATCTAATAGTTGAGTCTCGTGTTATAGATCTGAAAAATAAATGATTGCCACATCACCTAGTCCATGGATGTCACCCATTGCTCAAATCTTGAGTTGTAAAAGAAAAGTGATCTGACACATTAGGAGGTGACATGTTGCCTAGCTCATTTCACCTACTTTGGATGCACAGATCCCAATAAAGGTGCTTATGAAAAGAGAAAAGGTGATGTCAATTTGATGTTTGAACACGAGCCATGTCATTCCTCCTCTTGGTAGATCAGCAACATATAGATTTGATACTCAAAGATGAGCCATGTCGCTAGCCATCATTTCACATGCAGTTGAAAAAGCACGAAATTTGATAAAATGGATATAGGCAAAAAGATTATGGTAGCCTCATTTAACGACGTACAAGCGACAACATAATCTATGGATCATCATGAATCAGTAGTGCATGAATCAGATGATTTTCAACTTACCACATGATAAGAACACATGCATGAATATCTATTATTGTGTGATAAACTAGATATATCATGATTCACATGTGGGTGGGTATATCTACAAATATATATTATCATCTAGTAAAATAAATAATATTCTCTCTGTGATGACAAGAAAATTCCAGAAAAATTGACAAAAATCAGAGAAATGTGTCAAAAAATAGCAAGTCAAAATAGAAAGCCTAATTTACAGATATGGAGAATAAAAAGGATGGAAGAGGGAGAGAGGGGAGTCTCTTCATGCTTCATTTTCATTTTCTAGGGTTAGAGATACTAAGGATTGCAAGGTTTTATTGTTTTCACTTTATTTTCATTTATCTCTTTCAAAATATGAGTATTTATCTCTTATTTCAAAATTTATTTATTTCCTGCAAACATTTATTTATCTTTTATCTTATTCATTTGAAATTTCTTTTACTTCATTTTCCTTTTATTTAATTTTAATCATCATTGCAAGCAATATTTTCTCATAATAATATATATATTAGGGTAAAACTTATTTTTGATAGAGAATTAAATGATTTCTTTTTATCCTTCCTTGAGGAGATGACTAATTGACTACTTATACTAATTTTAATTTTATTTTAGGTGAACTTTGTTCAAAATATTTAAAATTGATTGATGATATTAATGATGACTTAGAATTGCATCAGGTTGTCACATGTCATTTTGACTAGTCATATTGTGCCAAATGTCTCTCTAGAAGGTACCACATGTCATCAAAATTTATTCTTATTCCATGCTAATCTTTTACAAAGTGTTTGAGTACCTTATTTTGTTATTTATTTTTTAATTATTTCAATAATTTATAGAACAAAAAAATAAATATAAAGATTGATTTTCTTCCTTGTAACTTTAGTTCAATAAAATTTAATTTTATTTATCATTAAATATTTTAAATTTGATCATTTTAATAACAAAAATTAAAATGAGACTAGTGAGTTGGATAGGAAGATATCTTCAATTGTGTATGTCTTTACTTTCTTGAATTATGATATCAATTGGAAAAATATTTTTCAATGTATTGTGATTTTATTATCAACAAAGATCTAATACATGATGGTGGTAGAGAGAGTTAAATAAGCTTTGGGATTAAGTTATTTAGTTGGCAGTTTGAGCCAATTGCATCAATGAACTACAATGTATAATGATATTGAAAGTTTTTCATATGTATTATGGGAAGATGAAACACATAATTCTCAAATATTACTTTATTCATGATATTAGTTTACATAGTATAGTTATTGTAGAAAGGGTTCATCTAATAAGTAACCTAACAATTTTTATAAATATTAATAGTTTTGACAAAAATTACAAAGTAATACTTTCAATTGATAAAATCTATCAAAATTTGAATTCAACATCATTAGATTACCATGCACCTTCTTCTTGCATCCAAGCATATTAAAGCATCTGAATCAGCCGAAGGTTATGCACAACACATTAGCCAATTACATCATGATATTTCCCCACACATTCATCTTAGCAGTGAAGCAAACGCACATTCTACTAACTTCCATATACAATTTAAGGAATCTCAAGAATGAGATTTAGTTATGGCCCACTTGCAATATGAAAAATTTCCACCTAATGATGTCACTAAGTTGCCTAAACATGGCACTGGACCTTTTCAGATCCTAAAACATATTGGATCAAATATTTCAGACTATCCTCTAGATTGTCTTCTAGATTGGGGAATTAGTACCACATTCAATATTTCAGACTTAAAACCCTATCATTCCCCGTCAAATATCCTTCACAATGAAAATCTTTTTGCCCCTCCTTCTCCACATCCTCCTAATTACTCCATCACTTGTTCCCCACATATATCTTCACCCTCTCAGGGTATCATTGCAATGATAATGGATAGTCCGACTATCTCCATGGGAACTAGTAAGGTTCAACAATATATGGTGCGATGGACTAGGTGCTCTTCACTACATGTACACATAAATCTTGTTGCTTCATAACCTAACTTCACTCATAATCTCACCATAGTGAAGAGAATAGATAGATATGCTATTGCTTAAGAGTAAGGTACACCAATCATAATCGCTTGATTGTCAGATCAATGATTAGGATCTGGGCCATCGATCACTCATTGATCACTTCACAAATAGAAGACCTATAGTTGACCTATCCATTGGATGATTACCTTTCATCATTTAATGGTTAGGACTTAACATTGACAAGATAGATTAAATCTCTCTCTCTCTCTCTCTCTCTCTCTCCCCTCTTGCTCCCACTCCTATTCACTGACACCTCTTTCTCCTCTTGTCAAAGATTGACTTTGCTACCGCTAACTTTACCGCCACCCCTCTCTCTCCTCCCACTCTTGAAGACTGGCTTTTTTGCCACCAACTTCACTATCACTGCCAGGTCAACTATCACAACCTCTATTCTCTCTCTCTCTCTCTCTCGCCCCCCCTCTCCTTAATCAGTAAGGCTTCATTGAAACCCCATCTTCACTGCCACCAGCTCTCTCTCCTCCAGCCTTTGGAGACTAACATTGCAGCCACTAGCTTCACCTCCTCCACCAAGGCAACTGAAGGTCCCTCTCCCTCTCTCTCTCTATCTCTCTCTCTATCTCTCTCTCTCTCTATCTCTATCTCTCTCTCTCTCTCTCTCTCTCTCTCTCTATCTCTATCTCTCTCTCTATCTCTCTCTCTCTCTCTCTATTTTTACCCCCCCCCTCTCTCTCTCTCCTTAGTCAATTGGGCTTCTCCAAAAGCCCACCTCACCACTACTACCTCTCTCTCCTCTTGCTTCTGGAGATTGACTTTGTCGCCAGCAGCTTCACTGTTGGTGACAAAAAAAGGTATATTTTTTTGTTGTATCTCAAGAAGCTTAATTAAACTCCTTCATAAACTAATTTCATTTAGTGTCACTATCTATAGATATATAGATATATCTTAATAAAGTTCAGAATTACAGCTAATATACGTATATATATTACAATCTTAGGAAGCTTAATTTATACATATCTTAATAAATTTCTTATGTGTAATACACATCTTGGTAAACTTAGGTTTATTTATATGTAATACATATATAAATTTAATATACATAGCATACACATATTTATATGTATATAAATATTATGGCTATGTATGCATACTAAATATACATATTGTATATATACTAATATATGAAAATTTGTTCTAATATATAAATATATATTACCCCTATGTATATGTAGTATTATATGTATTTATATATAACATTTTCATATAAATATTTAATATACATATCGGATAAATATAAAAAAAAAAAAATATATATATATATATAACATGTAGGCATAGTATAATGTAATAATATTATAGGGCGATCACCCGATCATGATTGATCATGATCGATGATCGACGATCACGATCGGCGATTTTGGCTAAGAGAGAGGAGTGACGAGAGACAAGAGATGTGGACGAAGTGCGGACGTGAACAAGAGCCAGCCGATTCTAGCTTGTCAGGCTTACGTCTAGTCTTGATCGATTGGTCCCCAACAGACGATATTGAGAACGATAATACCAGTCAAATCTCCGTTTTACAGAAATTGGAATACCGTGAAGGGCCCCACGAGGTGAAGAGAAAGTCATGCTGCCACGGCGGCAATTACCTACCCCTTGCGACCAGCGACGGATGCGATTGACCCATCGCAGGGAGGGCTCTTCTCTTCTTATCCTCCAAACGGATGGGGAGGCGGAGCATTGACTGCCATCACCCCTGGGGAGGAGCAACATGGTGGCTAGGCAAGGTAGAGGGGAGGCGTTATTCTTCGCCGCTCTCTTCCACACCCTCATCGCCCTCTCCGCCGCCGGAGATACCCTCGTTCCTGGCAATCACTTGGAAGACGGCAGTTCCCTGGTCTGCTCCGATGGGAGATTCAAGCTGGGATTCTTCACGCCGGGAAAATCGAAGTTCAGGTACCTGGGTATCTGGTACAACCAGATCCCCGTCCAGACGGTGGTCTGGGTGGCTAACCGCAATAGCCCCCTGCCGGACAAGACGGGCTTCCTCTCCATCTCCGTTAACGGCAGCCTCTACCTCTCCGACTCAAAGGGAGTGGTCTACTGGTCGACGCCGTCGACGACACTTGCCGGGCCAGTAGCCAAGCTTCTAGATGATGCCAACTTCGTCGTGGGCGGCACCGGAGAAGGTGGATACGCTTGGCAGAGCTTTAACAATCCCACGGACGCCTTCCTCCCTGGGATGAAGTTGTGGGTAGACCGCCGGACACGGTTAACCAGAAACTTCACTTCATGGAAGTCCGACGACGACCCTGGCACGGGGAACTGCACCTTCTTCTTGGACTCCAACGGGATTCCGCAGATATTCTTAGTCCAGGGCACCAAGCAGCTGTGGAGCTCTGGGCCATGGGTCGGAGGAAGATTCAGCGGCGTCCCGGGGATGAGGAGCTACGGCGTGTACAACTTCTCCTTCGTCTCAAACGCCGACGAAGCCTACTACCTGTTCAGCAGCCAGATTAAGTCTATGCTGACCAGGCTGGTGGCGCAGCCCAAAGGTCGGATAGAACGGCTGGTCTGGATGGAGGGCGAGGGTAAGTGGAACGCCTTCTATTCCGGACCCAGGGACCGCTGCGACGTCTTTGGCTACTGCGGCACCTTCGGCATCTGCAACGCCAAAGAGTCTCCGATGTGCAGCTGCCTGCAAGGTTTTAAACCCAAGTCGCTGGACAACGGGAATCTTGGGGACGGGATGGACGGCTGCAGGCGGAGGACGGAGGTGGACTGCCAAAATGGCACCGACGGGTTCGTCTTGGTGGCTAACGTGAAGCTTCCTGACACTTCGGTGGCAGTGGTGAACGAGAAGATGGGCGCGGAGGAGTGTAGGGAGGCGTGTCTTAGGATTTGCTCCTGCACGGCCTACGCCACTGGTGAGATGATCGCCGGCAGCAGGAGCGGCTGCATACTTTGGAGTGGCGTGCTGATGGACCTCCGGGTCCTCGAGAATGGCGGGCAGGACCTGTTTGTCCGCCTCGCACTTGCTGATCTAGGTACGGTAGGTGAAAGCACCGCATCCTTCAGCTTGGGTGGAACTCGTCGCCTTGGTTTTCAGAGTTTTCCAGGGTCTGATAGGGACGGGAACTCCCCAGCAATCTCCATCCATTATTTTGGCGAGTTTCCTACCATCATCAGCGGGGGAAACGGAGGTCCACGCTATCTGTTTATTTAATTAATTCAAATAGAGCTTTGACTCTCTCTGCAGCTTTGTCCTCAAGTAAGGCAAAGAGAAGACGAGTAGTGGGAGCGGTGTCGGCGGCGGCGGCGATCCTGGTGGGGGTGCTTCTCGGGTTGGTCGGCGGATTTGTCCACCGGTGGAGGAAGCGTAATAGTACAGGCTAGAGAACCACCCTTTTCTCAGCTCCTTGTCTCTCTCTCTCTCTCTCTCGCTTTGTGGCTTTCGTTTTATTTCCTCTGTGCAACTCCCTTTATTTATCAGTTTCCCTCCCCTCTCTCCCGACATAGATGGATAATCAGACCCGTACCATTTTACAGTAGTGCTCGGAAGCTACCCCAACGTGAAGAGTCAAATCTGGAACCAGGAGATTGCCAGCTCAAGGGAGCTAGATCTCCCCTTCTTCGACCTAGCCGCCATCTCCGCCGCAACTGACCGTTTCTCCACCGACAATCTGCTCGGCGAGGGTGGCTTCGGCCCCGTTTTCAAGGTCAACTAACTCGCCAATCTGACTGATTAATCTTTCGTTAAACTTGAAGACTCGGTCTTCTAATCTTTGAATTCTGGGGCGGCAGGGACGATTAGAAGGGAAGCAGGTGGCAGTGAAGAGACTGGCGAAGAGCTCCTCGCAGGGCGTGGAACAGTTTATGAACGAAGTGAGGCTAATAGCGAAGCTCCAGCACCGGAACCTCGTCCGCCTCCTTGGGTGCTGCATCGACGGCGAGGAGAGGATGCTCGTCTACGAGTACATGCCCAACGGAAGCCTAGACTCCTTCCTTTTTGGTCAGTCTCTCGCCGTCAATTTCTCCCTCTCTCTCTTTCTGGCTCTCTCCTCTCTCCCTCTCTTGCCCCCTCTCCCCCCTTCTCTATATATCTTGATCTCTTATCTTGTTATCTATCTATTTACGTCGCCCTCCTTCCTTCTCTCTCTCTCTCTCTCTCGCTCTCGCTCTCTCTCTCTCTCTCTCTCTCTCTCTCTTTTCTCTCGCTCGCTCTCTCTCTCTCTCTCTCTCTCTCTCTCTCTCTCTCTCTTTCTCTCGCTCGCCCTCTCTCTCTCTCTCTCTCTCTCTCTCTCTCTCTCTCTCTCTTTTCTCTCGCTCGCCCTCTCTCTCTCTCTCTCTCTCTCTCTCTCTCTCTCTCTCTCTCTCTTTCTCTCGCTCTCTCTCTCTCTCTCTCTCTCTCTCTCTCTCTCTCTCTCTCTCTCTCTCTCTCTCTGTCTAAAGGAGTTCTATATCCTGGCAGACGAAACCAAGGCAGCGCTGTTGGATTGGACGACGAGGTGGCGGATAATAGGGGGGATTGCTCGCGGGCTGCTCTATCTTCACCAGGACTCCCGCTTCCGGATCATCCACAGGGATCTCAAGGCCGGCAACGTCCTCCTCGATGACGGCATGAACCCTAAGATCTCTGACTTCGGCATGGCCCGGATCTTTGCCGGCGACGAGACCGAGGGAATCACTCGAAGGATCGTCGGAACCTAGTTAGTCTCCTCTCTCTGTCTTGCTCCCCTGTCCATCCGAACCTTCTATGTCTCTCTTTCTGACTACCTCTGTCAGCGCCATGTCCCTCTTTCTTTCTCTCTTCAGTTCATCTCCCAGGCAAATTCACTCTCTCTCTCTCTCTCTCTCACACCCTTCCTCTGACTCCTCACCTTCACTTTGCTTTTCGATCTTCAAAGCTCGACCTATCTAGAAGCTGCTGATTTCCTTGCTGCAGCGGGTACATGTCGCCGGAGTATGCCATGGAGGGGACATTTTCAGCGAAATCCGACGTCTTCAGCTTTGGTGTCCTCGTGCTTGAGATCGTCAGCGGCAGAAGAAACAGGGGCATCTTGCACACCGATCAAAAACTCAATCTCCTGGGCTATGTAAGTATCGAGAGAGAGAGAGAGAGAGACCAACCATAGAGGAGCTTAATGAGAAGCTTTTAGTCTGACCATGGGTGGGTGCTCTTCGCAGGCATGGAGTTTATGGAAGGAAGGCAGAGGGCTGGAGCTGGTGGACTCCTTGCTGGGGTACCCCATCCCCTTGGTGGAGGTTCAACAGTGCATAAAGGTCGCCCTCCTCTGCGTGCAGGACCGGCCGGAGGACCGGCCGGAGATGGCATCAGTAGTTCTCATGCTCGGCGGTGACACTGCAGCGCTGGCGCACCCGAAGCAGCCGGAGTTTGTACTGGCGAGGGTGCGTGCCGCGGGCTCCTCGATGTCGATCAAGGGGCTTACCTGCACCGTCAACGACGTCACCCTCTCCGCCGTCCACGGTCGCTGAGCTTCCGACGCCAAAGAAAATTTTGATACTCTGATTAGGCTCTGACTTTTGGCCGCAAATGTAATTGGAGAATTGATCGTGGAAATTGACCTATTTATTATTTAAATCAGTGAAGTCAGAAAATTGTTGATGTAACGCCGGTGTTACCAGCAACCGGTGAAAAAATATTGGCCACAAACTTCAACGGATATGAGCGATCTCAGGTGATGACGTCATAAAGCACAAGAATGACGAATTCATGAAGGAAAAACCTGCCCCAAATCACGGCCGCCGCCGAATTGTAGCCGACGGGGTCCCACGACTAATCTCCCTTTAACTATCTCGATTTTTCCGGGCAACCACGCTTAACGGTTGACTTCCATGGCTTGTGCTCTTTTGGAAAATGGGCATAAAAATAATTTGAAGTGGATCAAAAAGCGACTAGAGAACAGTGAAAATATATTTTAAATATTTTATTTTTAGTGCCACCGAGCAGCTAATTACAGTTCGAAAGTGTATGGTCATTATGTCACCTTCATTCTGAGGGTCACCACCTCCCTCCCTCCCTCCCTTTGTCTCTCCCTTGGTCTTTCCCTTCTTCCTCTATTGAAGAGGTTGCTACATGGGAGAAGCTTTCGCATGACGGTAGGGGTCGGGAACATTTGTAAAGAGTGGAAGTGAGTTAAGAAAATTTTGGGTCTGGTTAGGTGATAATAAGTGATTCCATTTATTCGATTTATTGGCTTCCTTTCGATTTAAAGAAGTAGACAATCTACAGGGAGTCAAAAAGAGGTTCGGGTATTCTAGTACCCTGTTTTTCATATTTTATGTTGCTAAAGAAATCTCTCTCTCTCTCTCTCTCTCTCTCTCTCTCTCTCTCTCTCTCTCTCTCTCTCTCTCGCTTGATGTAGGTTTTTTCTGAACTACATAAATTTCCTTGCATTAATTTTAAATTTTTTTAAGATTTCTGAACCACATAACTCTCTCTCTCTATAAAGAAAAGAATTCAAAAATCTTGTTAACAATATAAAATAGAGTGAAGAAAATTTGAGCAAACTAGATTTTAAATCAAGTAGTATAATTCCGTAATGTTTAGATGATTAAGTAATTTTTAAAGTGGTTGAGCTAAAGAAGAAATATAAAAATTTATATATGTCAAATTATGTTTAAAATAAGTTAAAATTGAAAAGTAACTGTATAGCTTACATATGAGTGATAGAGAGAAATGTTGGAGTGTAAGAATACATTTTATAAGTTGACCCAACAGCTTCATAATTTAGAGATTGTGTGAGCAAAACATAAGCTATTCTTCTCTCATCTTTTATCTTATGGCTACCTACGCACTGTCATCTATTATATCACAGATGTTGAGATAGGTGAATACTAAGATGGAATGGACCCAGTATACATTACTAGAAAATATATTTAACTACAAACTTTCACAAGTGCTGAACGTTTG
Source organism: Spirodela polyrhiza (assembly GCA_024713555.1). Lineage (NCBI taxonomy): Eukaryota > Viridiplantae > Streptophyta > Magnoliopsida > Alismatales > Araceae > Spirodela > Spirodela polyrhiza. The sequence goes on from CM046540.1 coordinate 5,761,503, forward strand.
ATAGTGAAAATCTTATGTCAATCAGGAAGACTATTACCTCTAGGAGTTTAATTGTCCATAAAAATATCTTGATGATAACAAAAACATAAGAAAAGGAAATAGATCTGCTTATGATTAGTATTATATATTCATAACCACAAATGATTGATCTTTTAGACCTTCGTTTGAAATTAAATAATTTAAATTTAAAATTATCACAAAGTTACGTGAATATTATTTTGATGATGACTGAAACACAGGATTAAATAAGAATTGAATTATGTGTATTAATAATTAATATCGATGAATGAATAAGTACTCTTTCTATATATATGATCTAGAGTTTAATGAATATAAACAGCAAAAATTCAAAAAAATAATTAAAAATACAAAAATTAAAATAAAATTATTAAATTTATAATTTGATGGATTTAATTATGTGGATTTATTATTATTTTTATTTTCGTGGAATTTTTCAATATTTATGAAAAATATCGTAATAACAAAACAAATGATTATGACACTCAAATAAATAATAATTAATGAAGAAAAATATGGGTCATGAAACCTAAATAAATTTATTATCTAATCATAGTATTAAATCATCACTAAGAAAAATTAATATTGAATAAATTTATTAAAATTCAAGTGCTCATTCTACCACATTTTTCTACATATTAATGAATTTACTTTAACAAATACTTTTAAATATTTTGAATCACCAATCTCATATTATAAATGAGGATTGTGTTCAAAATATTTAATTAAAAACCATATTTTATTTGAGATTATTTGTATAAGTTTTCATTGTGAAATTACCATTTTACATTTATAATGGTCTTAATTTTGGATCATTATTTTACTAGACCAAACAAAAATGATTCAGACATAGAGGTTAGATTTTAATAGAGTGATTTATTGTTTTATCATAAGGATATTTTAATCATTAGAGTATATGTTCTATTGGTTTCTTGGTAATTTAAATTTATAACTATTTTTAGAATATAATTAGTTCACATTATATTAAATTTAATTTCTGTGTAAATACAATGCCTTTCTAACACTAGCTTTCCACCTCTAGCTCTCTTGATCGTGAGAGTGTTGTTGATACTTGTCATAGAAGAATTTTTAACAAATCTTGAGGTATTTCTTATTGGTCCAATCACATTAAGGCAACACATTCACTATTAATTAATCAATGCTCATCTTCTAGCAAATTGAAGGGGCAACACCTTCAATATTTAGCCATCCTCTTTATAAGAAGAGTCGGTAAAAATATAATCTTTATCATCTCATGTTCTTTAAATTCTACATGTACTGTAAGTCAAGATCATCTTTTGGAAGACAACTTGCATTGAGATCATTTATATTCTTTGTGGGGTAAATATTTTCTTAAATCTACATTAGATCTAAAATCAAAATAATTTGATCATGAACTCAATACATTATGAACATGATTAGATTTTGGATATCTGGAACATCAAATTCCCATCAGCTTTTAGTTCAATACATAAACCAAAACTCAATTTCAAATTTTCTGCCTAAAACATCAATTAGGTACTTTTCAATAAATTTGATTTTCAATCATCAAAACCAAAGAACTCAATAAAAATATAAAGGTGACAAGAAACATAATATTGGTTAATGTCAAATGAAAATATTAAATAAATTTTAGAATATGTTTTGTGAATTCTTACTTAAAGTTGTAGATTATTCTTGAGCAAGCTTTATGTGATATTCTAACCCACATTTTAGCATGATTGTACAAGGCTCATATCCTTGAAAATTATTTTGTAATTGACATGAGAGTTGTGAAAAATTAGATTTAGGGAACACATGATAGTCCCTAGAATTATATGAATTTATGGAGGGTAGTGAAATATTTTAATAGGCTAATGACACCATACCCAATCTGAAAGCCCATCCTCAAGACTCAAGAGAGGGGCAAGAGAGAGGGATGGGCTGGACCCCAATGGAGGTAGGGCATGGTGACAAACAAGCATCTCTTTGAGTGACAAGGGGAGGTGAGCACAACAATAGTGGTAGTATATGGATAAACTTCCATCTATGTGATGGTTGGAGGTGAGCACAGTAGTGGCACAACAACAATGGTGGCAGCACAATCACAATGTGCTTTCCTTTGGGTGATAGTTAGAGGTGAGGATGTTAACAGCCACAACAAATGAAGCAACACTATTACTAGAGTGTTGGAGTCAAACTCTATATATATGGCTTTTCTAATCATATTAAGTATTAATTCAATTGTAAATAACCCATGATATTTGTGACAAAATCGTAAAATGGTTACAGAGTATATTATATAAAGGTTTGTCCTAGTGGATTTCAACACAAAAAAATAACAAACTCATAGGAGACACTCCATCCATAGGAGAGAGGTTCAGATTGTGGGGATCAAATTGAAGCAAAGGAAAGAAAATCACTAGGTGTTTGTCACTGTTCTGCATTGATGGGGAATTAAGGTATGCAATAAATCTAACAAAAAGTTCATGGCTAGTCTAAAGAAGTGGATCCTTCTTTAGGTGATAGAAACAATGACAATGGTCATGTAGAGGAATAACTTTCTTCTTGAGTTACACTATAAATTTATTTCATTTCAATTGTGTGGCTGATAGCATGTGGTAGGATTAAACTGTTTTTCCTGTTTATTTATCCTTTATTATATGATTATTGCCTAGTTCTCTTTCTGAAATACTATGTTCATCCTTGGTTGATAGGAAAGGATTATTTTGCTTTTTATTTCATACATGAGTTTTTTTCCTTACAACCTGAACGATTTTTGTAATCTCAACTATAATTTTGAGTGTTGATTCCTGTTTAAATTTTTGCTATTCCCTCTTCTCTTCTTCTCCCCTATTTCTCCTTAGAAGGCAACACCTGGAAGTTAGGCATAATTAATTTTTTCATTGTCCTTTTACCATTTTTCATTGAATACATATTTGATAAAATAACTTGAAAATGATCTTTGAGGACAGACCTGAACTTATTAAAACTTTAAAACTAATTTTTCTGTTCTAAGATCAGTTATAAATATTAAATTTGACATCTCTTAATTTAATTACTACAAGATGATCACCCACCACCTAGATGAAAATATGACATGGTTAGCATGTTCAATCAAATGTATGTCCAAGTGTTACTAGATGATATTGGGGTATTGATAAGTCTTCATTATCATGAGTTAATAACCGAGCCCACTAACGGGTCGGAGGCCTAGTTGGCTGGAGCCGCTGAGCGGCTAAGGACCGCGAGCTCAAGGCTTGAGCGGCTAAAGACTAGACCACGAGCTTGAGGCTCAAGTAGCTGGCAAAGCGGACTGCAAGATAGGTGCTCAAGCGGGTGACGTGTGCGTCACTCCCTTTCCATGTCACCGGTGGCTAGCCGGGCGTGAGGCAAGGAGTGTTCGTACACACACGGGTGATTTGTACCTATTGATGGGTAAAGAAGCGCCCGTAATATATGCACGTGAAACTCGTTCAAAAAACCAATGTGGGACTAAACCCTGTGCCTTACTTTTTCTCACATATTTTATAAATGACATAAATGCCCCTCAATGACCAATATAAAATGATCCTTATGACGTTGTAAATTGAGGGCATTTTAGTACTTATCTCATCTCTCCCTCTTTCTCTCTCTCACATGCAGACAACTAGTGAAGAAATCGCGATTTCCAGAGAGTGATTAAGCTACAAAAATCACCAAAAATTCAGCAAAAACTTAGTCAACGCGATTCGCGGAGCATCGTGGCCGAAATTGGTGTAGGATTCTGAACAAAACATCGCGAACTCAACGAAGAAATGATCTCCACTTGATCGATGTACAAGCCGTTGCCGGGAAGAGGACGATCCACTAGGAGACCAGTCGCCACCTCCTGAGAGCATACTAGATGCAATAAAGGGCCTCCTCTCACTGCGCTGACTTGAGGACGAAGCCCCTGAGATGCGCCTCACCTCCATCCAGCACACCTCCATCGAGTGACAGTTGTCAGAGGGCCGTAAGTCGCCGTTTTTCCGTTCCGCCGGGTGACAGTTGTCGAAAATAATTTGGCGATCCATTCCACAGATTTCTGAGCTTTGAAAGAAGTTCTAGAGATCACTCATGTCGTCTTTGTCCAAGGAGAGCCTTCGAGGCTATGGACATTGCACGATTTCTTTTCTGAACACGTAGAATTTTGGCAATCGCCGCCGCGAAGTTAGAACTCTATTTTTCCTATTTTAAACTTTATTTTCATTTAAATTAGTAATCTTTGACACAATTTCAACATCCAAAATATTTCATACTTGAGTTACAATTCTTCAGGCTTTTACAAAACTAAATTTGATCTATTAATTTCACAGTAATCACTTACGAAAGAATCGTAGGTCGGAACTCTGTTTCTGTCCAATTCATGTTCTTCAAGCACTAACGTCACTTGACGTCATTGCCTTATTTCCTTTTCATATTTATTAAATAGATTATATTTATCATTCAGTTAAAAAAATCATAAAAAAAGTATATTCCTTTAAGAAAATTCTGAAACATTACCCGATATTATATTACATCCCTATGATCGACCTGGACATTTCCCATTATTTTTGAAATATTTTATCAATTTATAATTGATTTATTCACTCTGATAAACATTTAAAATTCTAAGAATTGGTCTTTTTTAGTTTTATAAAAATTTTAAATTTGCATGATTTATTATACAATGATTAATTCACGTTAGGTATGCATCACAGTAGTCACAAAAACATAGGTGCACATGACACAGTGGGCAAGTTCATGTGGTGTTATGGGTGAGTGCATCACATCAAGAATGCAAATAGTATGGGCCATGCGTTTGCATGATAGTGGGAGACAACCCCTGCACAATGGTTGGAGCATTTCAGGAGAATAAAAATGTACATGATGGTGGGGGCACTAAAAATGGGCGTGATGCTTATGCAATTTTTGGCAATGGAGTAAAGGAGGAGTGCAATTGCTAATTAGCAAGCCCTTCCCTATATAAAGGAGACAACGCACATCATAGGAAATAGAATGGACTAGTAAGTGTTACGGGCATCTTTCGTACAAAAGGATGTGAAGTGATTAACTGGATGCCAAGAGAGCATGTAATGCAATGACATGGGATTCTAGCCACAGCTGATGTGGGTGGGAAGCTGTGTTAAGATGGTAACACTTCTGCCCAGCCCTTGATCTTCATGCTTGTCTATTCCCCTTTTGGGGAGGATATGGATAGAACATATGGATATGTCCCATCAATAGATAATTTCTACACCATACTTGGTGTCGACTTATTGGGCTAGGCACAAGTAGATGCCTATCAGCACTCCTGTAGTCTTATGATCCATGGTGGGGAATTGGCATAACCTTTCACACTAGCTTCATAGCCCTAGAAGATCCTGTTTAGTTTAAGTCAAGACATGAACATACATGAGACATCTAAATATCCATAAATTTGAATAATCAATTTCATTACTTGTCAACACAATCCAATAATCTTTCCATCAAGAATTGTGCCTAGGAGTTTGTTAATCACATGAGATGCCATATTAATTGTCTCTAATCAAATTCCTAAGGTGATTTTGTATTCAACACTATACATCTTGCTCTATTAGCTATTGTCCTATTTATTCTTTCTGCAACTCAATTTTATTTTGGTGTTTTTCTAATAGTAAAGTGTCTAAAAATCTTAGGTTCTTCTTAGTACTTTGAAAAATAAAAATCATTGTAGCCTTCCCCATTATCAATCTCCAGGACTTTGATATTAATCCATGTCTAACTTTCAAGCTCTATTTTCTATAACTTCAAATTAGGAAAAATCTCTTACACAGGATTCATGAAATAGACTCAAGCTTTTTATTGGTAATAATCAATAAAACTCAACAATGAGAATACCCTTTTGAAAATACATTTAAGTCTCCAAAAATTAGAGGAAATATAATTCATAACTCATGATTCTGACATTACATTCACATCTCCAAAATCAAAATAAATATAATTCAACACTAATTTTTTCTTATAGATGGCTATGTTTAACTTAATCTTACATTTTTTTCCCTTAACACAATACTTGAAAAGTTCTAATTTACATGTTTTGACTCCCTTGAGCAATTCTCTTTGATGGGGCTCCTTTATATCATTTTCATTTGTATGACCCAACCTCAAGTACCATGCTAGTGTCGTATTTGTTATAGAGTCCTCAAGTATTCCTGATGTAACTTAGTTTTATCATTACCTGAGCTTCTTTATAAGCCTTCACGATATCATTTTCTACCTTTAACGTATATTCATTTGAATATAATATTTTATATGAAATTAGTTTCTTCCTACGATCATGAACATGCCTCACATTTGCTAAAGTTCTAGAGGTTCCATCAAGCATGTTAATTTTTAGTAGTATTAATTCCAATGAGCTGGCAAGAAGTGTCATTGTCCATAGCAGTCAAATGTCTCTTTCCCCCACAACATTGTCATCAACCAATTCTTATATGAGTTGAGGAGAAAGAAAAGAAGAATTAACACCTCATCCTCATCTTTAAATTTAATTTCTAACCACAAAATATCACTTTGTTTATGCCTATATAGTTTTTGCCTCAGAAACACTTATTTCTTGAGCATTTCAAGATTAAATGACGCTCTAGTTTGGCCTAAATATCATCATGTGAATCAAGATCTGAGACATATAAAATACTTTCTAGTAGATACATTTGGATGCTACTTGCTGCCTTTATATCCAAGTTTCCCTATCCATCGTCCATCATCGTTTCATGTTTCTTCTATTTTCCATGCAATGAATGACTTAGTCAGATCTTGCTGAACAAGCAGATCCTTCAGGCTTGGCCGCCACAGACTAATATTAAATATTCCTTTTTAACTTTCTACGTCGAAACTTGAAGAAAAAGTGTTCACCATTTTCTGTCACTACCAAGCTCGCCCTAATATCACTTGTTGATATTTCAGGAAATCGTTCAGGACATCAAACCTAAACCTCAAAAAATATCGAAATTCGAACTTATGAGAAGAGTACAGATGCGTCAAGAACTCAATTGGCTTCCAAGACCTAGCAACTTTGTTGAGAACAGCTGATCTCATAGCTGATTTTATGCCTCTTGTTAGGATTCCGAGATTCGGTGATCTCCTTTCTTCTATTGAGAACAGCCCATCTCCCTCTTGGTATCTCTGGGAACAGTAGGTCGTCAGCTCGTCTCCTTCCTCGTACCTGCAAGAAAAGTTAGCTGATTTTTGCTTCCTCACGAGAGAGGGAGAAGGGGAGAGAGAGCAGCCAAGAGAGAGAGGAGACGCACACTGGGTAGAACAGTTTCCTCTATTAGGTCTGAATACAAAAATCTTCAAGCTGGGGACACTAAATGAATAGTTTTTATATCCTTTCTCATTTCCTAAGGGATTAGAATAATAATCTCCAAAATAAGATGAACGATCAGATTTCGGAGCCTTCCGCTGGTTTCTTTGTTGGGCCAGTGCATGGTCCAGTAGGCCTTCGACAGTTCTCTTCCAGCTCGAAGAGCAATGGGCCAGATCTCTACATGAAGACTCGAAGAGAGAGCGAACGAGGAGAGGAGATAGATGCCCGATTACGCAGTAAAGAGGAGGCCGGCCGGAGGCCAATAATGCGATCATTGCGGTTGAATTGTGGCCCCCAGCAGCCTCTCGAGACTCTCCGGACCCGCGGCTGCCGACGTGGATAAGGACCAAGTGAATTCTGACTTCTATGGTCTCGAATTGACTGGGCCCTAATGCCAATGACCCGGACAACGTTGGCAGATACTACTCCATCCGCGTTCTACACGACGTGGACGACCGAAAGGGGCCCCACTAGGGGGGACATTTTCACGATGAGGTGGAAAATGGGCTTCATGAGACCAACGTCGGCGTCGTTTGACCAATCCCAACGAAAGGTTTTGATCTTCTTATGCTTCAAGCGGCCACAAGGGGAGAGGGAAAAGATTCGACTGCTGGTCGGCCCGAGCGGGAAGAAACATGGCGGGAAGGCAACCCAGAGGAAAGGCGTTCTTCTTCACCGCCCTCTTGCCCACCCTCATCGCCCTCTCCGCCGCCGGAGACACCCTCGTTCCCGGCGACCGCTTGGAAGACGGCGGTTCCCTAGTCTCCTCCGATGGGAGCTTCAAGCTGGGATTCTTCACGCCGGGGAAGTCGAATTTCAGGTACCTGGGTATCTAGTACAACCAGATCTCCGTCCAGACGGTTGTCTGGGTGGCCAACCGTGATGATCCCCTGCCGGATAAAACGGGCGTCCTCTCCATCTCCATCAATGGCAGCCTCTCTCTCTCCAACTCGAAGGGGGCGGTCTACTGGTCGACGCCTTCGACGAGACTTGCGGGGCCAGTCGCCAAGCTTCTGGAGGACGCCAACTTCGCCGTAGCCGGCGCCGGCGAAGATGGATACGCCTGGCAGAGCTTTGACCATCCCACGGACGCCCTCCTCCCCGGGATGAAGTTGTGGGTCGACCGCCGGACTGGATTTACGAGAAACTTCACTTCATGGAAGTCCAACGACGACCCTGGCACTGGAGACTGCACCTTCTTCTTGGATTCTAATAGGGATCCGCAGATCATCTTAGTCCAGGGCTCCAAGCGGTGGATGTCGGGCCCGTGGGTAGCGGGAAGATTCAGCGGCGTCCCGGAGATGAGGAGTTACGGTGTGGTCAATTTCTCTTTCGTATCAGACGTCGCCGAAGCGTACTACCAGTTCAGCAGCCGGAATAGGTCCGTCCTGTCAAGGCTGGTGGCGAAACCTGAAGGCCTAATACAACGGATGGTCTGGATAGAGGGCGAGGGAGAGTGGAACGTGTTCTGGTCCGGGCCCAGGGACCGCGGCGACGCCTTTGGCTATTGCGGGATCTTCGGCGTCTGCGATGCCAACGAGTTTCCGATGTGCCGCTGCCTCCAAGGTTTCGAACCGAAGTCTCCAGAGAACTGGAATCTCCGGGAGGGGAAAGACGGTTGCAGGCGGAGGACGGCAGTGGACTGCCGAACTGGAACCGACGGGTTCCTCTTGGTGGCTAAAGCGAAGCTTCCCGACACCTCAATGGCTGTGGTGGACGAAAAGATGGGGACGAAGGAGTGCATGGATGCGTGCCTCATGAATTGCTCCTGCACCGCCTACGCCACTGTGGAGATCATCGACGGCGGCAGGAGCGGCTGCATACTCTGGGGTGGCGTGTTGACGGACCTCCGGGTCTACACCGACGGGGGGCAGGACCTGTTTGTCCGTCTCGCACGCGCCGATCTAGGTATGACCGGAGAAAACTACCTTCAGCTTGGGTGGAACTCGTCTTCTAGGACTTTCAGACTCGGCGGTCCTGACCACTGGTAACCTAGAAAGTAGGTCAGATGGCACGGGGGCTCACGAACAACCTCCAGCCATTATTCTCACGAATTTCCTGCCATCTTTAGCGGGGGAAAAATGGAGGTCAACCCCCTATTTATTTACCTGATTGGAGTATAGCTTCAAGGTAACGAGGTCGACTTTCTCTGCAGTTTTGTCACCAAGTAAAGCGAACAGAAGATGGATTGTGGCGTCGATCTCGACGGCGGCGGCGGCGGTCCTGGTGGGGATACTTCTGCCAGGGTTGGTCGCCGGGTTTGTCCGGCGGTGGAGGAAGAGTAGTGATACAGGTTAGAGAACCCTTTTCAACAGCTCCCACGCTGTCTCCCTCTCTCTCTCTTTGCATCTTTCCCTCACTGTCTTCCTGTCTTCATGGTCTTCAT